>OX452993.1:0-27500 GCA_949699065.1 Metalampra italica | reverse complement strand
GGTTAGGTTAGGTTAGGTTAGGTTAGGTTAGGTTAGGTTAGGTTAGGTTAGGTTAGGTTAGGTTAGGTTAGGTTAGGTTAGGTTAGGTTAGGTTAGGTTAGGTTAGGTTAGGTTAGGTTAGGTTAGGTTAGGTTAGGTTAGGTTAGGTTAGGTTAGGTTAGGTTAGGTTAGGTTAGGTTAGGTTAGGTTAGGTTAGGTTAGGTTAGGTTAGGTTAGGTTAGGTTAGGTTAGGTTAGGTTAGGTTAGGTTAGGTTAGGTTAGGTTAGGTTAGGTTAGGTTAGGTTAGGTTAGGTTAGGTTAGGTTAGGTTAGGTTAGGTTAGGTTAGGTTAGGTTAGGTTAGGTTAGGTTAGGTTAGGTTAGGTTAGGTTAGGTTTTTTTTTTTTTTTTTTTTTTTTTATCCACTTTGTGTGGTGGATACTACTTTTCCTCTGCCATGGGGGGCAAAGCCTTTATTTATGTTTTATTTTTTTCATTATTTAACATTATCTTTTTCTTATATTATTATTTACATTGAATTCTTAACATCTTACATTATGAGCATCTTAATAATCTTATATTAATAATTCTTACATCTTTTATCAAATCTTATAATAATCTTAATGTACAAGTCTGATAAAAATATGTTCTGTTTTTGTTACTGACTTGTTAGTGGGCATCTGTCACCAACATGTCAGCAACACCTCTACATACATAGTCATTTTCTTAATAATTAATCAATTCTTATTCTAGGCTTATGTTTAAATTTTTTTTTTTTTTTTTTTTTTTTTTTTTTTTTTTTTTTTTTTTTTTTTTTTTTTTCCCTTAATTATTAATCAATTCTTATTCTAATTTTATGTTTATAGGTAGTTGTATAATTTTTTTTTTTTTTTTTTTTTTTTTTTTTTTTTTTTTTTTTTTTTTTTTTTTCTTAATTATTAATCAATTCTTATTCTAATTTTATGTTTATAGGTAGTTGTATTTTTTTTTTTTTTTTTTTTTTTTTTTTTTTTTTTTTTTTTTTTTTTTTTTTATTTTTTTTAATTAGTCTATACAATCTAAACAATCATTACACTACACTGTGTTAATTAATTATCGGAGTCCGTTTCGTCGGAGTCGGATTCCAGGAATTTACTGTCAACATTGCTTACCCCTCGTATCGCTGATCTTGGAGGGCGTAGTTCTTTAGGGCATCTTTCGCGGGGGCACGGTGTGCGGAAATAGAATGCCACGGGATAGTCCGGGTGGTCTCGGAGCCTTCCATTTAGATAGGTTGGATGTTTCGTTTTGAAGTGGTTTAGTATGTTTCGGCTGGTATAGTACGTTCCACACAGGATACATTGATTGCCTCCTTTCTTCCCGGCTCCCTGGCCCTGTTTAACTCCGTGGGGGGGTGTTGTTCTCGTTGTGGGCTGGGGCAATGAGGGGGGAGGTAAGTGGGGTTCATTTAATGGTGCGATTGGTGGGGGAGCTGGAGTGACTATAGAGGTGGTTGGAGTCGGGACCGGAAGGGGAGGGGGCTGAGGGGCGCATTCTTGTAGGGCATCTTGGGATCCTGTTGCCGACTCGGTGTATCTCCGTGGTGTGACTCTAGTTGGGCTCTCGCTTGCAAACATTGATTTTGCCATTAAATTTATTGTGTTTGTGGCTGCGATGTTAGCTTCTATCAATCTTTGTTTTTCTGCTTGAAGCTCTGCGATTTCTTTGTTCTTTTCATTCAGTATTCTTTTAAAGTCTTTACAGGTTGTGCATGTACTAGCTATGGGAGAGGGGCACCTCGTTTCTGCATCGTAGATGTTAATCATGGGTGTAGCACTGTCTATATGAGATTCTTGCAGCCCTCTTGATTCGTAGTTCGGGGGGTCATCTTGCTGTTGTTTATTTCGCTCCTCAGCTACTGACGTGCTGTTCAAGTTGTTGCAGAGGCTCGAGGTGCAGGTTCTCTTCTTCATTGTTCGTACCTTTTATGTTTTGAAATCTGGAGCACGTTCTGGTCACTGATGAAGGTGTCCTGTAGTAGGTATTTGTCATTGACTTTGTCACGTTGTCGTTATCTTGACAGATATAGGATTCACGTTCTAGTCACGTACTAGTACTAGTCATTGACACTTGTGTCCTTCAGTCACTGACTTGGTTGCATGTCATTGACTCCGTTACTTTGTCACTGACTTGGTTGCGTGTCACAGAGTCAGTTACCTTGTCACTGACTGTCACTGACTTGGTTGCGCGTCGCTGACTCCGTCACCACGTCACTGACTCGGTTACTTGTCACTGACTCAGTCACCTTGTCACTGACTTTGCTTCTTCGACTTAGTTGGTTTTACGTCTGGTTTGTTCGAGTGAGTGTTCGCGATTGATCTAAATAGTTGTTAGGACTAGTATGGTCCCTTTATATATTATATTTAAGTAGACATGATATATATATATATGTATAGGGATAAGATATAATTAATAAATTTTAATACATATACTTTATACTGTACTTATTTTTTTCGTTTCGTTTCTTTTATTTATATCTCTTGTTATATATGTGCAATAATTAGTGAATTTTTCTCCTGTTTTTTTGCTCGCGATCAACTCCCACATGCTTTCTTTCTCTATCTTCACTCCGTTCTCATTTTCAAATTCACTCCTTTGCTTGCCATACTTAGGGCATTCGATTAGACAATGTATTATTGTTTCTTCCTTCTCTGGGTCACATACGCAGCCGGGGCTATCCTTGCATTTGAATCTGTGGAGGTATTGCCCAAATCCCCCGTGGCCTGTTATTGCTTGTACTATTATTGGTGTCAATGTTGTATGTTTCAGGGTTCTATATGCCATAATTGCATTTGGCAAAAAAATCTTTGTGACGCTTGCTGTTGTTCCGTTTAGATATCTATTGTTCCATTGGGTTAGGGTGTTTTCTCTTATTTTTTTCCTTACATATGAGATTGGGCATTTGTCGTAGTCTGCTTTTCTCTTAAGGTGTGCTGCATGTTTTGCTAAGGCATCTGCTCTCTCATTGCCTTCTGCTCCTATGTGTGCTCTTATCCAAAAGAATCTTATTTCTGTTCCTTTGTTTTTTAGTTCTACTAGTTTTTTCTTTATTGAGAAAGCTAGTGGGTTAAATGTATTTTGGTTTTTTAGAAGTTCCAAGGATGACCTAGAGTCACTTAGGATGTTTACTGTTTTTTCCGTGCTTTGTGCGGCTATCTCTATCGCTTGGTCTATGGCGTACATTTCTGCTTGAAATACGCTGTTCATTGATTCTAGTTTAAACTCTTTTTTTATTATTTCCTTTCCGTTTTCCCAGCATGTCAGTGCAGCTCCCACTTTTCCATCCATTTTACTTCCGTCCGTGTATATTTGCCATCCTTCTATTTTGTGTTCTCTTAGGGTTTCTTCTTTTGTGTCCTCTAGGCATTGGAATGTGATTTCCATGTTGTGTACTGGATGTAAGGCTTCTAGGTAGCTTACTCTTATTTCTATTTTTCTGTCTGTTAGATATTCTTGTGGTTTTCCTCGTTTTGCTTCGTATAGTAGTGCTGATTCTTGTATTCTTAGGTCCAGGGGGAGCAGTCCTGATATTGTGAGTGCCGCGTTAAGTGAGACGGTTCTGTATGATCGACATATTTTTTGTGCAAAGCCTCTTTGTACTACATTTAATTGTTTTTGTATGCCTATTTTTTTGGCTGCTGGCGCCCATACGCTTGCTGCGTATAATATAATTGGTTCTATTACTGCTACATAGATTGTTTTAGTTATTTCCGGGTTTAGTCCCCATGTTACTTTTGCTGATTTTGCTAACTTTTTATATATATTTGTGGTTTTCCTACATATTTGCGTGATGTGGTTGTTAAATGTTAGTTTTTGATCTATGATTAGTCCTAGTATTTTAATTTCTTTTACTGTTTGTATATCTACTTCGCCCATTTTCAATCGGGGGCTGTCGCATTTATGTTTTTTCGTCATTATCATTGCTTGTGTTTTATGCGGCGCGAATTTAAGTTTATTTGTTATTCCCCATTCATGGATCATTGAAAGAGTCTGATTTGCCGTAGCTTCTATTTCCTGGGTAGTTTTCCCTTCGAACACTAAGACAATATCATCTGCGAACGCCTGGTAGTAAATTTTTCTGCTTTCCATTTTGTTCAGCAGTGGGTCTAGTAGTATATTCCAGAGTGTTGGTCCACCTATGGATCCTTGAACACATCCTTTTGATGTGTTCTTGGAAACGGTGTGTCCTGCATATCTTACTTCTACGTTTCTCTCTTCCAAGTAGCTATTTATAAGTTGTCTAATATTCTGCGGGCATTTTTTCTGTATTAACTGGTATTTGATGGCGGGCCACCAGGCGCTGTCGAATGCCCCTTCGATATCTAGTGAGACTATTACGCTTATTTTCTTTTTCCGCATGTTGTCTTTTATACGTCCTACTAAGTCGTATAGTGCGTCTTCTGTACTCCGTTGCGGCGTAAATCCGTATTGCTTTGGGTTTAAGGTAGGATGTATGTACCAATTTATTCTTTTTATTAACATTTTCTCTAGGATTTTTCCTAACACTGGAAGAAGTCCTATTGGGCGATGAGCTTTAACTTGTGTGTAGTCATTTTTCCCGGGTTTTTTTAATATTATCACTGTCGCTCTCTTCCAGATTTTGGGGAAGCATGATAGCTCTAAGCATTTATTAGCTATTTTTAGGAAAGTTTCGGTATCACTCATTATTGCT
Source organism: Metalampra italica (assembly GCA_949699065.1). Classification (NCBI taxonomy): domain Eukaryota; kingdom Metazoa; phylum Arthropoda; class Insecta; order Lepidoptera; family Oecophoridae; genus Metalampra; species Metalampra italica. Next base: position 22,812 of record OX452993.1, on the reverse strand, counting down.
ACTGTACATATGTCCGATGTGAATCCGTCATATCCTGGGGCTTTTTTCGGGTTAAAAGATTTGATTACGTTATTTAATTCTGTTGGTGTAAATGGTGGGTCATTTTTGTCGTTTTTTTGTTCATTACATATTTTATTGGCTTCTAATCGGATTTTTGTGTGTTCTGGGTTATCTTCGTCTTCATTATCTTCAGGGAAGAAAGTGGATGTTAGTAGTTCTGCTGATTGTTTCGGTGTTAGTAATATTTTGTCTTTAATTAGTGGTGTATCTTCTTTTCTTTTAGTGGTGTTTCTTATTACTCTATATATACCATCCCATAGGCTTTCTCTTTCTTGAGTTGTACAGAATCTTTTCCAGCTCTCGGTTTGTTCTTTTTCGACTCTGTTCTCATATTCTTTTTTTGTTTTCAGGTACTCTTCTACTGCGCGTCGGCGTCTGTGGTCTGCTGCATTTGTAATTCTTCTCTTTTTGGCCATTGTTTCTTTCTTCATTTTTTTTAGTTCTTCTGTCCACCAGGGTAAGTTAAACTTTGGGTTATTTTTTATTTTTGGTATTGCTTTTTCGCTTGCTATTTTGATGCATGTTGAATATTGTTCTACTATTGCCTCTAATTCTTCTGTTGTTTTGATCTTGTCTATTTCGGTTTCATTTATGTTTTTTTCTTGCAGACTTAGTTCCAGTTGTTCTCTGAATTCTGACCATTTGGCTTTTTTCGTATTGTAGATTCGTGTTGTTCCAGTGTGTCTTTCGGTTTTGGGTTTTTCCATTGCTATGGTGAAGCATATAGTGTTGTGATCTGAACTGGTGATATCGGTTTTAACGTGCCAGTTGGATACTTGACCTAATAATCCTTTGCAGCATGTTGTTATGTCCACATGGCTTTTATATTCATTCCCTCCTCGTATGGTGTAGAAAGTGGGGACTGTTCCTTCATTTAAGATGTGCATTTCCATTTCTTCCAGTGTTCCGATCAGTGTTTCTCCTCTTTGGTTTTCCGATGTGCTCCCCCACCAGGGGCTCCATGCATTAAAGTCTCCACCTATAATTAGTTTTGTTGTTCCAATTTTTTCTTTGATAGTTTTTAGTTGGTCTAAGTATGGTTCTATTGGTTGTGAGTCTTCAAAGTATATCGAGGCCACGGCTATTTTCCAAGTGTCTGTTTTTAGTATGGCGAAAGCTATATTTTCTGTTGTCAATGTTGGGTTTTCTATGATCTCTACGTTGTTATCTAGAATTACAATTGCTGCTTTTACTGGTTTTGTTCTTGTTTGTGTTTTCTGGATTACTCGTGTGCCTCTGTACTGCTTGACTTCTCCTTCGGCTCCTACGTATGGCTCCTGGAGGAGGGCGAACGTTGTTTTACTTTTTTGAGCTTCGAGTAGGATTTCTTGTGTTGCTAATCTTTTTCTTTGTAGGTTCGCTTGCATTATCTTGTATTTATGTCCATTTGTTGTGTTACCTATTTGTTCCGTATCGTTGCCTTTAACAATATGCAACCATAGATCTGGCTATGTTGTCCCATTTTCTCCTTATTGGGCATGTTGCGTCAAATGCGTTATGATTTGTTTTTGTTTGTTTTGCGTTTATGCAGTTGCAGCACTTCGGCTCCTCATTAGTTTGCCAGCTTCTGCATTCCGTTTTTTTGTGCTGGCCTCCGCAGTGACTGCATACTTCGTCTGTTTCCTTACAGAATTTTCGGCCATGACCATATCCGAGGCATTTTGTGCATTGTATGAGAGGTGACTGGTCCTCCACGTACACTCTTTGTAGATCAATGTGCACTCTTTTTGCCTCTGTTAGTCGTTGCCAAACTGGGGGAGAGACTTGCATGACTATATGCTCTGCGTGGGGATTTCTTGTTCTGCGTCTGTATTTTATTGCGAGTCTTAGGTCTTCCTTTGAAATGTCCTTTAGTAATTCACTGTTCTGGTTTTTCAGTAGCGCCAGTACTTCTTCATCTTTGTTGTAGGATAGTACATCTCTTAGTATAATTTGTGGGTCTTTATTCTTAACTTCTTCCACATTCAGCTTTTCTCCCGAGTTTTCTATATAGTTTTTGATCTTTGCTATTTCTTCTTTGGATGTGCATCCCACTATGACTTTTTGGTCTCTTGCTTTACGTAGGTGGTCTACTCGTAGGCCTGTGGTTTTTGCATCAACTACCATTCTTAGTTTGTTTATTACTTCTGTGCTTGTGTCTTGATCATCTTTTGACGTTACTATTACTGAGTGCATTTGCTTTCTTGTGTCTGTGGGTTTTTTGGCTGTCATCTGGGCGTAGGTAGGCATTTGTTCATCTGTATTTTCTCTGAGGGGTTTGTTCTGATGGTTTAAAACCTCAGTTATTTGCTGTTTATATTTCTCCATCATTTCGCTTTGTTCTTGTATGATTTTGGATAGTTGTTTATCAGTGGTGTGTGCTACTTGCTGTAGGTGTTCTACGCTTCTTGCTATGGTTTCACAATTTTGGATGGTTACCTTGTGTCGTCCGTTTGATTTCGCTGATTCTGTTTCTATTTTTTCCACTGTTTGCTTTATGGATTGTAGAAGCTCTGTGTTGTTCTGTGTTTCATTTGATATCTGGCTTGGGGGTTGATTTTGGGTGTTCATTGATTTGACGGCATCGTTTATTTCTATCAGCTGTTTTTTTATAGCTAACTTATTTGGTTTTTTAAGGCTTTTACCTTCGTCAAGACTGAGTAGAATGTTTTTTGTGCAATTGACTATCTTTGTTTTATTGTCATCATAAATGTTGGGTTGTTCGTCTGCGGGTTTCTCGTAGAAGATTATATCTGGGTTATCTTTAAATATATCTTTCTTATTTTTGTTCTCTTTTGTTGTTTGTGTTAATGGGTTGGTTTGTTCATCTGTGTCTGAGGTTTCATTATATGTTAGGTTTTTGCATATTTGTCTTTTGCCTGTGGGCTCCGGGTCTCCTGGTTCGTTGGTGCCTCTCTCCTTTACGGGTGTACGTATTGTCGCCATTTTATTGTTCAATGTCTTTTTCACGATATAAGATTTTTGTACTTTGGTAAGCTTACTTACTTTTGTTTGACAATCCAAATTCGCCAACTTAACTATCACTTCACTTCACCTTGACGTCACTGACTGTCACTGACCTGTGTCACTGACTATCACTATTGTCACTGACTTGTCAATGACTTGTGTCCCTGACTTGTCAGTGAACCGTGTCACTGACTGTCTCTGACTTGTGTCACTGACTATCACTGTTGTCACTGACTCGATTGAGTATTTGTCACTTGTCACTTACTTTTGTCACTGACTGTCACTGACGTCACTGACTTTTAATGGACTTTTACGCGGTTTGTCATTGACAAGTCAATGACTTGTCAATGACTTGAACTTCCCGGGAGCGCGATAAAAAGCTGCCGGTCGCCACGGTGGCTCGGCGGAGACTGGTTAGGTTAGGTTAGGTTAGGTTAGGTTAGGTTAGGTTAGGTTAGGTTAGGTTAGGTTAGGTTAGGTTAGGTTAGGTTAGGTTAGGTTAGGTTAGGTTAGGTTAGGTTAGGTTAGGTTAGGTTAGGTTAGGTTAGGTTAGGTTAGGTTAGGTTAGGTTAGGTTAGGTTAGGTTAGGTTAGGTTGGCACTCCAGCGGGCCATCGCAAAGGCGAAGGAGGAGGCGCGCGAGGAGTTCCTCGCCACGTTGGACAGGGATCCATGGGGGCGGCCGTACAGGGTAGTGCGGAACAAGATGAAGCACGCCCTCCCCATGGATTCGCTGGAGCCGGAACTCCTCGCTCGAATAGTGGGCGGCCTTTTTCCGCCGGCGCCGGTCTACGAGCCGCCAACAATGTCGGAGCCGTCCATAGAGCCGGAGGGCCCACTTGTGGTCCCCCCGGTGACGGACGGCGAAATGAAGGAGGCCGTGGACCGACTACGGTCCAAGAAGAAGGCCCCGGGGCCGGACGGGGTACCTGGCAAGGTACTACCGATAGCCCTGGAACATCTCGGAGACCGTCTCAGAACCCTCTATGACGATTGTCTGAGGGAGGGACGGTTTCCGAGATGCTGGAAGGAAGGACGCCTGTGCCTCCTGAGGAAGGAGGGACGTCCGCCAGATTCCCCGTCTGCATACCGTCCAATAGTGCTCTTGGACGAGACGGGGAAGATGTTGGAGCGCATCATTGCCGGGAGGATAGTGGACCACCTCACAGACTCGGGCCCGAACGTGAGCGATCGCCAGTTCGGGTTCCGGGAGGGGCGGTCCACTATCGACGCGCTGAGCTCCCTCCGGGACTTCAGCGAGCTCGCTAAGGGGAGGGGGGAGGGGGTAGCGGCGGTGTCCCTGGACATCGCCAACGCCTTCGGCACCCTCCCCCACGAAGTGATTAAGGAGGCGCTCCGGTATCACGAGGTGCCTCCTTATCTCAGGAGGATGGTAGAGCACTACCTCACTGAGAGGGTAGTGCTCTACGAACGGGACGGCCGAATGTTTGCCCATCCTATGGTGTGCGGCGTTCCACAGGGGTCCGTCCTCGGACCCCTATTGTGGAACGTCGGATACGACTGGGCGATTAGAGGGGCCCAATTTCCCCGCATGGTCACTATCTGCTACGCAGATGACACTATGGTGGCCGTGCGGGGTAATGAGGAGGAGGAGGTGATGCAGAGGGCTGCTGCGGCGGCCGAAATGACGGTCGGCCGCATCAATAGGCTGGGACTGAGTGTGTCCCTCTCCAAGACGGAGGCAATTGTCTTCGGCGGGCCGGGCTGGCGGCCGAGGGAGGGGGACACACTCATGATCATGGGGGAGAGGGTCCAGGTCAGGGCCAATATCAAGTACCTTGGCCTTGTCCTGGACCGAAGGTGGGACTTCGGGGAGCATTTTTCCAGAATGGCTCCCCGACTAGTCGGGGCCGCTTCGGCCTTAGGCAGATTACTGCCCAATGTGGGAGGTCCTGGGACCACGTGTCGGCGCCTGTTTGCGGGCGTCCTGCGCAGCATGGCGCTATATGGGGCACCGATCTGGGCCGACAAGTTGTCGGCCAAGAACAAGGCCCTCCTGCGACGGCCACAGAGGGTGGTGGCCATACGAATCGTAAGGGCCTACACCACGGTGTCCCATGCGGCGGCATGTGCCCTCGCCGGCACAATGCCCTGGGAGCTAGACGCCCTGGTGATGGCGGAAACTCACCAGGCGCGGGCTGAGGCAAGGGCGAGAGGGGAGCGTCCGGATCCGGCGCTGATTGAAGGTGGGCGCCGCATGGCGGCAGAGAGGATGCGGGACCGATGGAAGAGGGCCTTGGAGGACTCTCCATACGGTACCCGCACATTGGGGGCACTCCTCCCGTCGTTCGGGGAGTGGCTAGAGAGGGAGCACGGTAGCCTCGGCTTCCGTCTGTCGCAGGTGATGACCGGGCATGGCTGCTTCGGTCATTACCTGCACGGGATAGGGAGGGAGCCGAGTCCGCGGTGCCACGAGTGCGGGGCCCCGGACGACACGGCGGAGCATACCGTGGAGGAGTGCGCCCGATGGGACCTGGAGCGACAGGACCTGGTGGAGGCCACCGGATGTGGGGATCTCTCGCTGCCAGCAATGGTCGCAACCATGCTGAGCAGCGAGAGATCGTGGGAGGCGGTAGCCTCCTTCTGTGAGACAATCATCTCGCAGAAGGAGGCGGCGGAGCGGGTGCGCGAAGACGCAGTCGACGCGCACCCGCTCCGGCGCAGACGGCGGGGCAGAAGGCGGGCACAATTCGGTGCCCGTCTTCTGCCCCTTGTGTAGACGTGGGTGAGGGGCCCACTATCAAAGTCTACACACGTCTGGGGGAAGGGCCGTAGCGTTTGCGGTTCCTTCCCTCCTTGGCGCGGGGCACCAGTTGGTGCGGCCGGGGGGGTGACGTGGTGAAATCCTTGTGCAACCCACGCACCCCCCACAAAAACGGCAGAGCGGGTAAAACGCCGGAGTTGGTTTTAGTGGGTATACCATCTCACTCTGAGATCGGGAGTCCCACACACCCCCCCCACATGGTCTCCCTAGACCGGGGGGGATGGTGCCTAACGCATTTCCAACTCCGTGAAAAAAAAAAAAAAAAAAAAAAAAAAAAAAAAAAAAAAAAAAAAAAGGTTAGGTTAGGTTAGGTTAGGTTAGGTTAGGTTAGGTTAGGTTAGGTTAGGTTAGGTTAGGTTAGGTTAGGTTAGGTTAGGTTAGGTTAGGTTAGGTTAGGTTAGGTTAGGTTAGGTTAGGTTAGGTTAGGTTAGGTTAGGTTAGGTTAGGTTAGGTTAGGTTAGGTTAGGTTAGGTTAGGTTAGGTTAGGTTAGGTTAGGTTAGGTTAGGTTAGGTTAGGTTAGGTTAGGTTAGGTTAGGTTAGGTTAGGTTAGGTTAGGTTAGGTTAGGTTAGGTTAGGTTAGGTTAGGTTAGGTTAGGTTAGGTTAGGTTTTTTTTTTTTTTTTTTTTTTTTTTTTTTTTTTTTTTTTTTTTTTTTCAGCAACCTCTGATATCCGTCAGAGTCTTTGTTTACAATGTCAGTACAGTCTGGTTCTGTTTTGTCACTGTAAGTCGGGGAAAATAAATTGTTGCATTTGTTTTTATTGCTCTTTTTTCTCTTTTTTATCTTTTTTCTTTTCATCTTATATTCTAATACAATTTTTCTTAATCTATTACATTTCGATATTTCCTTTGATCTAGTCTATTTCTTATGTTTATATTATACACTTATAATTTATTTCTATTTACTTATTACTGTAGTTTCTATCCTATTTTTTTACATAACGATTGGTTACTTATAGTATATGATCATCATATGCTATAGTAGTTCCTTTTCTTAATCTATTTGTTTCTACTTATGACTTTGCCTGCTAATTTTTTACAGTACATCGTAAATCTATTTCTAATATCTTTGTCTTCTAGAATTTTGTGAATGTTTTCAGTTTTTATATCTATTCCTAGTTCAATTTCTATATCTATTCTATCTTTTCCATATACAGGACAATCTATTATTATATGCAGTGCGCTCTCATCCACATCCGGATCGCAGATGCACGACGGGCTCTCCTTGCACTTGAATCGGTTCAAGTATTCGGAGAACCCGCCGTGTCCTGTCATGACTTGCACTAACATTGGGTCAATCTCTATTTTCTTAATTATTGGGTAGCTATTTATTACATCAGGGAAGAACACTTTTGTCGTGGATGCAGTTTCACCTGTTTTATAGCGACAATTCCATTCCTCGAGCGATTCTAGACGTATCTGTCTCTTGGCGTATGAGATAGGGCACCTATCATATTTCGGCCTAGTTTTGAGTTTTAGCGCAGCGTGTTTCGCAAGTTCATCAGCCCTTTCATTTCCCTCCAACCCTGCGTGAGCTTTTACCCAAAATAACTCAATTATTTTTTGTTGCTGTATAATTGCGTTTAAATTTTTTCTAGCTTCTACCGCTAGGGGATGGAGGGAAGTGCTGTTGATGACCGTATCTAGGGCCGATTTGGAATCACAAAAGATATTAAATTTATTTGCTTTGCGATGAGTTGCATACTCTGTAGCGCCGCATAGAGCCAAAAGTTCCGCCTGATACACCGTGCAGCTGCGGTCTAATTTAAATTTCCGGTTTGTGGTCTCCGCGCCGCCATCCCAGATGGATAGCGCCGCGCCGACCTCCCCTTCAATTTTGCTGCCATCGGTAAATATGTTTGTAGCATTGTTGGTATGTTGTTCCACATCTGCACGGTCCATCAGGCATCGATATCCAAGCCCCATCTGCCCCGCGGGATGCGGTGACTCCGCATAGTCTACTGGGCTCTCCATCTCTCGGTCACCTATCAGCCGCCGGGAATAGCCCCTCTTCAATTCATAAAGCGAGGCCGCTTCCCGGACTCTTACGTCCAGAGGAAGCAGACCGGCGAGTGTTAGGGCCGAGTTTAATGAAACCGTCCTATATGCTTTGATTATTTTCTGGACAAAGCCGCGCTGCACCACGTCGAACTGTTTTCTGATGCCCAGTTTGTTTGTAGCGCGGGCCCATGCGCTCGCTGCGTACATTATTGTAGGTTCAACTACTGCCGTGTATATTGTTCTGATCACCTCCGGCCCAAGACCCCACTGGATTTTTGCGGCTCGCGATAACTGTTTATACAGATTTAGTGCCTTACGGCAGACATTAGCCACATGCGTGTTGAATGTTAGCTTATTGTCCACCGTAAGGCCCAAGATTTTAATTTCCTGGGACATTTCAATGTCCACCCCTCCCATGCTCAGGTGTGGGGTGTCAAATTTTAGCTTGTTGGTGATCACCATTGCTTGCGTTTTGTGAGGTGCAAACTTGAGCTTATTTTTGACCCCCCACCCCCGAACATGCGCGAGGGCGGCATTGGCCTGTCCCTGAATTTCCAGTGCGGTGTCGCCGGAGAAGATCAGAACAACATCGTCGGCAAAAGCCTGGCAGTAGTCTCCCCTACACTCTAACTCTTTCAATAGCGGGTCCAGCAAGATGTTCCAGAAGGTTGGGCCCCCTATTGAACCTTGCACGCAGCCTTTTGTGGTGTTTTTTGTGTACTCATTTCCCGCGTATCTGACATGAACCTTTCTGTTACTCAAGTAGTCGTCGACGAGGCGTCTCAAGTTCACTGGACATCTAGTTTCTGCTAGTCTACTCCGAATCGCGGGCCACCACGCACTGTCAAAGGCTCCCTCTATGTCAAGTGATACTAGCGTTATAATCTTTTTAGCTTTAAGTTTATCTTTTATATGCTTCATCATGACATAGAGGGAATCTTCGGTACTGCGCTGTGGCGTGAAGCCGTATTGACGCTGGCTCATATCAGGTAGTATGTGCCATCTGATTCTCTTGGTCAACATTTTTTCAAAAATCTTGCCAAGGATGGGCAATAAGCCAATCGGTCGATACGACTTCGGGTGCGTATAATCGGTCTTTCCCGGTTTGCGCAATACCACTACAGCGGCCTCCTTCCACGTTTTGGGAAAGCAGGAGAGACTAAGGCATTTATTATAGAGAGCCAGGAATATGTCCGGGTCCAGGGTAATAGCCGCTCTGCAGATATCTGCTGTGAAACCTTCCGGTCCAGGCGCCTTCTTTGGATTGAAGCTTGATGATGCCCACCTTAGTTCCTCTGCTGTGAATGGGGGGTCGCATGACTCACCATGTGCCGGTTTATTCACATTATTTGCTGACTCCCTCACTCTCATGTGTTCAGCGTTATCTTGGTGGGCATCATCTTCTGGGTAGAACGTTTCTGCCAATAGCTTTGCCGATTCGTTGTTTTTAAGGGCTTTGCCATTCTGGACCAGAGGTAAGTCTGCCTCTCTTTTGGTTGTGCGGCCTATCACCCTGTATATCCCGTCCCACATACTCTCTCGGTCCTGTTTTTTGCAGAAACTCTTCCAACTGGCGATCTGAGCCTTCCTCACCTCTATCTGGTAGGCGTCTTTAGCTTGGAGATATTGTTCCACGACCCAATTTCTGCGGGCTGGAGCGGCGCATGCTATTCGCCGTCTTTTTGTGGCAACTTCGTTTTTCATTTTTGTTAGGTCTTCGTTCCACCAAGGCAATCCTACTCGTTTCTTATTACAAATTTTTGGTATAGATTCATCGCATGCTTCCTTTATGGCTTCTGTAATTTTGTCGACCATGCCTTCTAGATCTTCTTTGTTTGTTATTCTTTCTATTTCCGTTTCACTTATATTTTCTTTTGACCAGAACTCTTTTAATTTGTCGCGTAGCAGTGTCCAATTTGCCTTCCGCGTATTGTAAATTCTTGTTGTTCTTTCGATGTCTATTCCTTTTGCTTTCCCAAAATTTAAAGTGAATAGGATTGCCTTGTGGTCGGAGTTTACCATGTCTCCATCGACCCTCCAGTTTTCCACCCGTCCTAGCATACCTTCGGTGCAGACAGTGATATCGACATTGCTTGTGAACCTTTTCCCTCCCCTGATAGTGTCGAAAGTAGGCTCAGACCCCCTGTTGAGTATCTGCAATTCCATTTCTTCTAGCATTCCTGCCAGCTGTTCCCCTCTAAAATTGACTCTCCTGCTTCCCCACCACGTGTTCCAGGCGTTGACGTCTCCCCCCAACAAAACATTACTGGTCCCTATTTCCTCCATTACTTTTTCTAACCCTGCTACATATGGTTCGAGAGGTTTGTCTTCCTCGAAATACATCGATACCACCCCAATTTCCCATTCGACTGTTTTCAGTTTTGCAACTGCTACATTATGTGTCGTCAGTGTTGGGTAAAGGGTGACATCGATGTCATTATCGAAGACGACGATGGCGGCCTTGTTAACATTCACAGGGTCTCCACTGCCTTGCACTACTCTAACTCCCGGGTAGTTCTTCATTATTCCTGTATTGCCGATATAGGGTTCCTGTACTAGAGCCAAAGCAATTTTCCTGTTTGACGACTCCAGTATCAATTCATTCGTCGGTAGCTCGCCTCTCTGAAGGTTAGCTTGGACCACCCTATAACCTCTTTCTGTGGGGACTCTATTATTTTGTGACGTCACATTTCCGCCCGGGACCACCTTAGCAGTACGCCACTGTGGATCTCGCCAGTGCTTCCCACTTCTTCCTCACTGGGCACTCTGTACTGAACGCGTTGTGGTCCGCTCTATCCAGTCTCGCCCTATTGCAGTTACAGCAGCTGGGGGGTGCTTCGGCTAGGAAGTCCGCGCACTCAGACTTTAGATGCTGACCACCGCAGTGGCTGCATGCATCTAAAGTTTCGCGGCAAAAACGCTTCCCGTGCCCGAACCCTAGGCAGCGCGAGCACTGCACTAGGGGAGACTGGTCCGCCACTCTGACCCTTTGAATATCGATGTGTATCGAGCCTGCTTCTGTCAACTGTCTCCAGATAGGAGGGGAGACTCTCACTACTATGTGAGCCGTGAGTGGGTTTCGCGCTCTTTTTCTGAACCTGACTTCCATTCGGTCGTCTGCTTCACTCACGTCTCTCAATAACTGTTTATTTTGGGCTCTGATTGCCCTCAAAACGTCCTCGTCCGTGTTACTTTGCAGGACGCCGTACAGGATTATAAGGGGGTCCTTATTCTGGATTTCCTCCACTTTTAGTTGTCCTCCTGCTTTCTTTAGTCTCTCCTTCACTTTACCAATTTCCTCCTTTGTCCGGCATCCTACTATTACCTTCCTATCCCTTGCCTTCCTTATCTTATCTATCCTCAGTCCTTCTTCCTTGGCATTTACAGTCTTTCTTATCTGTTCCAGTACTTGGTCTCCTGTCTCGTTTTCATCATTTGATGTTATTATGACTGAATGCATGGCCGTGTGCTCCGTCGGTTGCCTTTTTGATGGCTCAGCCGTTACACTTGCATATGTCCTTCCCTTGTATATTTCGTGCTGTTCCTTTAGTACTTCTTTCAGTCTTTCCATTTCCTCTTTGTTTTCAGCTAGTTGTCTACTGTGCTCTTCCAATCTCCTTAAGAGCTCCTTTCCTTCTTCCGATGTTTTAACTCTTTCCGCTTCCCCTTCTACCCGAGAGATTTGTCCTTTCACCTTTTCTCCTTCCTTATCCGAATATGGTTTCCCTTCTTCAGCCTCTACAACCAGATTGTATAGCTTGTCTAGGGCTTCCAATACTCCTGCCTTGATCTCCCTGTGCAGGTTTCGGCTGTTTCCTATGTGGGTTTCGCCTTTGGTGAGCCATGATTTGGCCTCCTGTTTTCGAGTCTTGGGTTTTATTACCCTCTTCTTCTTTTGTACTTGTTTCGGCGTATTTTCAATGGACATAGTGGTGTAACCAAACGGAGGGCTTTTTTGATTCAAAGCGGTTGGCTCCCATGTAGCAGCCGATATCAGTTTTGCCTTTATCTCCCCAATGCTTTTTCGGAGCTCAAAGGTTTTGTCAATTTCCTTTGCAGAGGGGCCAGCCCTCTCTGTCAGCTCGATTAAATCCTCAATTTGAGGGGGAGTCATCTCCGCGGATTCGGAGGTTGCTTGTCCCTGAGGCGAGCGAAATAACGCCATGTTTAATGTGTCAATGTTATACTAAAAGGTTTGTAAAAGTTTTATAGATAATTTAGACTTAAATGTAAAGGTAAAATAAAATAAGCAGAGTAAAAGTAGTATACTTTTTAACTAATTCTAATTTTTTATTTTTCAGGTGCAGTTCGACGTGTTTCGACGGAAATCGACGATGTCCAGGTGTCTACGGTCTGCAGGTAAGTCAATTAAATTTTTAAAATAATATAGAGCAAAACTCTATGTTAGCTCTATGTAGAGTCAATTTAGCAGTTATTTTGCGCAGTAAATTTTTTGGTCTATGTGTGTTCTTCCCGTCGCAAGAAACCGCTACCCAATACGACCACTGGTTTCAAAGTTATTTAAAATTACAGTTTTCCAATATGGCGGACAAAGATGGCCGCCAAAATTTTCGGTCGTGTTAGAAGGCCTTGGTAAGCCCTTTCCAACGAGCCTAATCTCGAGATTCTAGGAGCCGGGGTTTGGGAGCTAGGGGCGTTTGAAATTTTGGGTCCAAAAAGGTCCCAATTGGGCCTTTGAGTATATTTCCGCCCCCGGTGGTCCTAGAAGCTCGCGATTTGGACCGTTATGTTGCTGCTTGTGTGCTCTCTCCAGCCAGCCTAAAAATGGGGTCCCACTTTTTGTGGTCCCCAAATCGTCCCAAACTGGGTTTAGACGAAGCCCAGGGTCTGGCCTTTGGTGGTGAAGAAAACCGCAACCTCCCACGACCTCCGGAAGCCGAGATATATAGGTTGGAAAATTTTCAAAATGGCGGGAGAACTGTCAAACTCTGTGTTTGAGTGCCAATATCTCTGCTTCTAGGGGCCGCAGAAGGATGGGGTTTTCTCTGGTATGGTCCTCCGGACCTCCTCTGCTGGTCAGAGCACAAAACAGCAACTCAAAAAATCCGAAAAAATTTCAAAAATCTTTTGGCCTATTTGGCCAACCAATGGTCTGAGTCGACTCCAGGGAGCTTCCCGGAACCAATAGAAGAAACCGCAATCCTCTAAGTTGAAGAGAAGCGGAGTTATGGGCGGTCAAAGTTTTCCAAAATGGCCGCCCAACTGTCAAAGTCCGTACTAAATTGCGAATAACTCGGCTCCCTGAAGTCCGATTTGAATGGAAAAAGATATGCTGGGGTCGGACCGACCTCAGCTACCCTATGGGGCCGGTTTAGACAAAAAATAATAAAAGGTGTCCAATTCAAAGAATTTTTCAAAAATCTAAAAATATACACAGTTTAAACAATAAGAGTGAAAACCGCAATTCTATACGGTTAAAAATACAAAAGATATACAAGTTTTAAATATTTTGCCTAAAATGCAAATTAGGTCCCAAAAGGGCCCAAAATATCAAAACCGGCCAGAATACAGTTAGAGCCCTGCGGTTTTGGGCTCATACAGGGTCAAATATGTTTGGGAGCTCGTCCCCAGTGTCAAAATTATTTTTTTACTTGTATTTTTGAATATATTAACAATAAATGGTTAAAAATCTATAACTCTTGTGAAAAAAATCGTAAAAATATGGTTTAAACGTTAAAATTTGTGTAAATACAAGGTTCTTCAGACAACATAAAAACAGTTTAAAAATTTTCAAAATTCCTGTAAAAAATATGCAAAAAACTGAAAATTTTGGTTTTTTCAAAAATTTTTGATGAAAACAAGTACAAATAATTCTAAAACTAAGCTAGATCTGTAGAACTTCGCAGCGCGCAACGGGATTGTTCATAAAAAACATGGGTCTTCGATCTCGTTCTCAAGTTATATTTCGTCAAAGTTTTAACAAATAATTATTATTATCTCGGCTCACCGATGTCCAAAAATCCAAAAATTTGCACCAGGTGACTCGTTGCAGTGTGGCGGAGATTTCTTCCCTTGACGCGGTCGCTCTATCTCTTCTCCTTCTTATAGTGAAAAGAGGTTAGGACCACGTTGCCGAAGTGGAAAAATGGTGATTACTCCGGAGTGCGTGGGCGGATTCTTGATTTTCTTACGTCGAAATGTAGCCCTCGTCGAACCCGACGAGATGGCGTCAGAAAAAGTAGGGGGTACAGCGCTTAATCGAGCGCCGCACGCCAAAAACAGATGAAATTTTCGTAAAACACGTGTTAAAATTCAGTTTTTAGGGAATAACTCCCCGGAAAAAACCGGGGGCTTCACAGCACTTGTGCAGGCAGATGCGCCTTGCTTTTCCACAACTTTTAACACAAGAATCACTGAAATCCGAGCACTTTTTCCTATTTTTGAGGATTTTTAACTGCGGAGCGACTTAGAAAATGATCCGAGCGCTGCGGGGGTCGGAGCGCCACTGGTTAGGTTAGGTTAGGTTAGGTTAGGTTAGGTTAGGTTAGGTTAGGTTAGGTTAGGTTAGGTTAGGTTAGGTTAGGTTAGGTTAGGTTAGGTTAGGTTAGGTTAGGTTAGGTTAGGTTAGGTTAGGTTAGGTTAGGTTAGGTTAGGTTAGGTTAGGTTAGGTTAGGTTAGGTTAGGTTAGGTTAGGTTAGGTTAGGTTAGGTTAGGTTAGGTTAGGTTAGGTTAGGTTAGGTTAGGTTAGGTTAGGTTAGGTTAGGTTAGGTTAGGTTAGGTTAGGTTAGGTTAGGTTAGGTTAGGTTAGGTTAGGTTAGGTTAGGTTAGGTTAGGTTAGGTTAGGTTAGGTTAGGTTAGGTTAGGTTAGGTTAGGTTAGGTTAGGTTAGGTTAGGTTAGGTTAGGTTAGGTTAGGTTAGGTTAGGTTAGGTTAGGTTAGGTTAGGTTAGGTTAGGTTAGGTTAGGTTAGGTTAGGTTAGGTTAGGTTAGGTTAGGTTAGGTTAGGTTAGGTTAGGTTAGGTTAGGTTAGGTTAGGTTAGGTTAGGTTAGGTTAGGTTAGGTTAGGTTAGGTTAGGTTAGGTTAGGTTAGGTTAGGTTAGGTTAGGTTAGGTTAGGTTAGGTTAGGTTAGGTTAGGTTAGGTTAGGTTAGGTTAGGTTAGGTTAGGTTAGGTTAGGTTAGGTTAGGTTAGGTTAGGTTAGGTTAGGTTAGGTTAGGTTAGGTTAGGTTAGGTTAGGTTAGGTTAGGTTAGGTTAGGTTAGGTTAGGTTAGGTTAGGTTAGGTTAGGTTAGGTTAGGTTAGGTTAGGTTAGGTTAGGTTAGGTTAGGTTAGGTTAGGTTAGGTTAGGTTAGGTTAGGTTAGGTTAGGTTAGGTTAGGTTAGGTTAGGTTAGGTTAGGTTAGGTTAGGTTAGGTTAGGTTAGGTTAGGTTAGGTTAGGTTAGGTTAGGTTAGGTTAGGTTAGGTTAGGTTAGGTTAGGTTAGGTTAGGTTAGGTTAGGTTAGGTTAGGTTAGGTTAGGTTAGGTTAGGTTAGGTTAGGTTAGGTTAGGTTAGGTTAGGTTAGGTTAGGTTAGGTTAGGTTAGGTTAGGTTAGGTTAGGTTAGGTTAGGTTAGGTTAGGTTAGGTTAGGTTAGGTTAGGTTAGGTTAGGTTAGGTTAGGTTAGGTTAGGTTAGGTTAGGTTAGGTTAGGTTAGGTTAGGTTAGGTTAGGTTAGGTTAGGTTAGGTTAGGTTAGGTTAGGTTAGGTTAGGTTAGGTTAGGTTAGGTTAGGTTAGGTTAGGTTAGGTTAGGTTAGGTTAGGTTAGGTTAGGTTAGGTTAGGTTAGGTTAGGTTAGGTTAGGTTAGGTTAGGTTAGGTTAGGTTAGGTTAGGTTAGGTTAGGTTAGGTTAGGTTAGGTTAGGTTAGGTTAGGTTAGGTTAGGTTAGGTTAGGTTAGGTTAGGTTAGGTTAGGTTAGGTTAGGTTAGGTTAGGTTAGGTTAGGTTAGGTTAGGTTAGGTTAGGTTAGGTTAGGTTAGGTTAGGTTAGGTTAGGTTAGGTTAGGTTAGGTTAGGTTAGGTTAGGTTAGGTTAGGTTAGGTTAGGTTAGGTTAGGTTAGGTTAGGTTAGGTTAGGTTAGGTTAGGTTAGGTTAGGTTAGGTTAGGTTAGGTTAGGTTAGGTTAGGTTAGGTTAGGTTAGGTTAGGTTAGGTTAGGTTAGGTTAGGTTAGGTTAGGTTAGGTTAGGTTAGGTTAGGTTAGGTTAGGTTAGGTTAGGTTAGGTTAGGTTAGGTTAGGTTAGGTTAGGTTAGGTTAGGTTAGGTTAGGTTAGGTTAGGTTAGGTTAGGTTAGGTTAGGTTAGGTTAGGTTAGGTTAGGTTAGGTTAGGTTAGGTTAGGTTAGGTTAGGTTAGGTTAGGTTAGGTTAGGTTAGGTTAGGTTAGGTTAGGTTAGGTTAGGTTAGGTTAGGTTAGGTTAGGTTAGGTTAGGTTAGGTTAGGTTAGGTTAGGTTAGGTTAGGTTAGGTTAGGTTAGGTTAGGTTAGGTTAGGTTAGGTTAGGTTAGGTTAGGTTAGGTTAGGTTAGGTTAGGTTAGGTTAGGTTAGGTTAGGTTAGGTTAGGTTAGGTTAGGTTAGGTTAGGTTAGGTTAGGTTAGGTTAGGTTAGGTTAGGTTAGGTTAGGTTAGGTTAGGTTAGGTTAGGTTAGGTTAGGTTAGGTTAGGTTAGGTTAGGTTAGGTTAGGTTAGGTTAGGTTAGGTTAGGTTAGGTTAGGTTAGGTTAGGTTAGGTTAGGTTAGGTTAGGTTAGGTTAGGTTAGGTTAGGTTAGGTTAGGTTAGGTTAGGTTAGGTTAGGTTAGGTTAGGTTAGGTTAGGTTAGGTTAGGTTAGGTTAGGTTAGGTTAGGTTAGGTTAGGTTAGGTTAGGTTAGGTTAGGTTAGGTTAGGTTAGGTTAGGTTAGGTTAGGTTAGGTTAGGTTAGGTTAGGTTAGGTTAGGTTAGGTTAGGTTAGGTTAGGTTAGGTTAGGTTAGGTTAGGTTAGGTTAGGTTAGGTTAGGTTAGGTTAGGTTAGGTTAGGTTAGGTTAGGTTAGGTTAGGTTAGGTTAGGTTAGGTTAGGTTAGGTTAGGTTAGGTTAGGTTAGGTTAGGTTAGGTTAGGTTAGGTTAGGTTAGGTTAGGTTAGGTTAGGTTAGGTTAGGTTAGGTTAGGTTAGGTTAGGTTAGGTTAGGTTAGGTTAGGTTAGGTTAGGTTAGGTTAGGTTAGGTTAGGTTAGGTTAGGTTAGGTTAGGTTAGGTTAGGTTAGGTTAGGTTAGGTTAGGTTAGGTTAGGTTAGGTTAGGTTAGGTTAGGTTAGGTTAGGTTAGGTTAGGTTAGGTTAGGTTAGGTTAGGTTAGGTTAGGTTAGGTTAGGTTAGGTTAGGTTAGGTTAGGTTAGGTTAGGTTAGGTTAGGTTAGGTTAGGTTAGGTTAGGTTAGGTTAGGTTAGGTTAGGTTAGGTTAGGTTAGGTTAGGTTAGGTTAGGTTAGGTTAGGTTAGGTTAGGTTAGGTTAGGTTAGGTTAGGTTAGGTTAGGTTAGGTTAGGTTAGGTTAGGTTAGGTTAGGTTAGGTTAGGTTAGGTTAGGTTAGGTTAGGTTAGGTTAGGTTAGGTTAGGTTAGGTTAGGTTAGGTTAGGTTAGGTTAGGTTAGGTTAGGTTAGGTTAGGTTAGGTTAGGTTAGGTTAGGTTAGGTTAGGTTAGGTTAGGTTAGGTTAGGTTAGGTTAGGTTAGGTTAGGTTAGGTTAGGTTAGGTTAGGTTAGGTTAGGTTAGGTTAGGTTAGGTTAGGTTAGGTTAGGTTAGGTTAGGTTAGGTTAGGTTAGGTTAGGTTAGGTTAGGTTAGGTTAGGTTAGGTTAGGTTAGGTTAGGTTAGGTTAGGTTAGGTTAGGTTAGGTTAGGTTAGGTTAGGTTAGGTTAGGTTAGGTTAGGTTAGGTTAGGTTAGGTTAGGTTAGGTTAGGTTAGGTTAGGTTAGGTTAGGTTAGGTTAGGTTAGGTTAGGTTAGGTTAGGTTAGGTTAGGTTAGGTTAGGTTAGGTTAGGTTAGGTTAGGTTAGGTTAGGTTAGGTTAGGTTAGGTTAGGTTAGGTTAGGTTAGGTTAGGTTAGGTTAGGTTAGGTTAGGTTAGGTTAGGTTAGGTTAGGTTAGGTTAGGTTAGGTTAGGTTAGGTTAGGTTAGGTTAGGTTAGGTTAGGTTAGGTTAGGTTAGGTTAGGTTAGGTTAGGTTAGGTTAGGTTAGGTTAGGTTAGGTTAGGTTAGGTTAGGTTAGGTTAGGTTAGGTTAGGTTAGGTTAGGTTAGGTTAGGTTAGGTTAGGTTAGGTTAGGTTAGGTTAGGTTAGGTTAGGTTAGGTTAGGTTAGGTTAGGTTAGGTTAGGTTAGGTTAGGTTAGGTTAGGTTAGGTTAGGTTAGGTTAGGTTAGGTTAGGTTAGGTTAGGTTAGGTTAGGTTAGGTTAGGTTAGGTTAGGTTAGGTTAGGTTAGGTTAGGTTAGGTTAGGTTAGGTTAGGTTAGGTTAGGTTAGGTTAGGTTAGGTTAGGTTAGGTTAGGTTAGGTTAGGTTAGGTTAGGTTAGGTTAGGTTAGGTTAGGTTAGGTTAGGTTAGGTTAGGTTAGGTTAGGTTAGGTTAGGTTAGGTTAGGTTAGGTTAGGTTAGGTTAGGTTAGGTTAGGTTAGGTTAGGTTAGGTTAGGTTAGGTTAGGTTAGGTTAGGTTAGGTTAGGTTAGGTTAGGTTAGGTTAGGTTAGGTTAGGTTAGGTTAGGTTAGGTTAGGTTAGGTTAGGTTAGGTTAGGTTAGGTTAGGTTAGGTTAGGTTAGGTTAGGTTAGGTTAGGTTAGGTTAGGTTAGGTTAGGTTAGGTTAGGTTAGGTTAGGTTAGGTTAGGTTAGGTTAGGTTAGGTTAGGTTAGGTTAGGTTAGGTTAGGTTAGGTTAGGTTAGGTTAGGTTAGGTTAGGTTAGGTTAGGTTAGGTTAGGTTAGGTTAGGTTAGGTTAGGTTAGGTTAGGTTAGGTTAGGTTAGGTTAGGTTAGGTTAGGTTAGGTTAGGTTAGGTTAGGTTAGGTTAGGTTAGGTTAGGTTAGGTTAGGTTAGGTTAGGTTAGGTTAGGTTAGGTTAGGTTAGGTTAGGTTAGGTTAGGTTAGGTTAGGTTAGGTTAGGTTAGGTTAGGTTAGGTTAGGTTAGGTTAGGTTAGGTTAGGTTAGGTTAGGTTAGGTTAGGTTAGGTTAGGTTAGGTTAGGTTAGGTTAGGTTAGGTTAGGTTAGGTTAGGTTAGGTTAGGTTAGGTTAGGTTAGGTTAGGTTAGGTTAGGTTAGGTTAGGTTAGGTTAGGTTAGGTTAGGTTAGGTTAGGTTAGGTTAGGTTAGGTTAGGTTAGGTTAGGTTAGGTTAGGTTAGGTTAGGTTAGGTTAGGTTAGGTTAGGTTAGGTTAGGTTAGGTTAGGTTAGGTTAGGTTAGGTTAGGTTAGGTTAGGTTAGGTTAGGTTAGGTTAGGTTAGGTTAGGTTAGGTTAGGTTAGGTTAGGTTAGGTTAGGTTAGGTTAGGTTAGGTTAGGTTAGGTTAGGTTAGGTTAGGTTAGGTTAGGTTAGGTTAGGTTAGGTTAGGTTAGGTT
This sequence comes from Metalampra italica, assembly GCA_949699065.1. Classification (NCBI taxonomy): domain Eukaryota; kingdom Metazoa; phylum Arthropoda; class Insecta; order Lepidoptera; family Oecophoridae; genus Metalampra; species Metalampra italica. The sequence continues at coordinate 3,489 of OX452993.1, read as the reverse complement.
AGGTTAGGTTAGGTTAGGTTAGGTTAGGTTAGGTTAGGTTAGGTTAGGTTAGGTTAGGTTAGGTTAGGTTAGGTTAGGTTAGGTTAGGTTAGGTTAGGTTAGGTTAGGTTAGGTTAGGTTAGGTTAGGTTAGGTTAGGTTAGGTTAGGTTAGGTTAGGTTAGGTTAGGTTAGGTTAGGTTAGGTTAGGTTAGGTTAGGTTAGGTTAGGTTAGGTTAGGTTAGGTTAGGTTAGGTTAGGTTAGGTTAGGTTAGGTTAGGTTAGGTTAGGTTAGGTTAGGTTAGGTTAGGTTAGGTTAGGTTAGGTTAGGTTAGGTTAGGTTAGGTTAGGTTAGGTTAGGTTAGGTTAGGTTAGGTTAGGTTAGGTTAGGTTAGGTTAGGTTAGGTTAGGTTAGGTTAGGTTAGGTTAGGTTAGGTTAGGTTAGGTTAGGTTAGGTTAGGTTAGGTTAGGTTAGGTTAGGTTAGGTTAGGTTAGGTTAGGTTAGGTTAGGTTAGGTTAGGTTAGGTTAGGTTAGGTTAGGTTAGGTTAGGTTAGGTTAGGTTAGGTTAGGTTAGGTTAGGTTAGGTTAGGTTAGGTTAGGTTAGGTTAGGTTAGGTTAGGTTAGGTTAGGTTAGGTTAGGTTAGGTTAGGTTAGGTTAGGTTAGGTTAGGTTAGGTTAGGTTAGGTTAGGTTAGGTTAGGTTAGGTTAGGTTAGGTTAGGTTAGGTTAGGTTAGGTTAGGTTAGGTTAGGTTAGGTTAGGTTAGGTTAGGTTAGGTTAGGTTAGGTTAGGTTAGGTTAGGTTAGGTTAGGTTAGGTTAGGTTAGGTTAGGTTAGGTTAGGTTAGGTTAGGTTAGGTTAGGTTAGGTTAGGTTAGGTTAGGTTAGGTTAGGTTAGGTTAGGTTAGGTTAGGTTAGGTTAGGTTAGGTTAGGTTAGGTTAGGTTAGGTTAGGTTAGGTTAGGTTAGGTTAGGTTAGGTTAGGTTAGGTTAGGTTAGGTTAGGTTAGGTTAGGTTAGGTTAGGTTAGGTTAGGTTAGGTTAGGTTAGGTTAGGTTAGGTTAGGTTAGGTTAGGTTAGGTTAGGTTAGGTTAGGTTAGGTTAGGTTAGGTTAGGTTAGGTTAGGTTAGGTTAGGTTAGGTTAGGTTAGGTTAGGTTAGGTTAGGTTAGGTTAGGTTAGGTTAGGTTAGGTTAGGTTAGGTTAGGTTAGGTTAGGTTAGGTTAGGTTAGGTTAGGTTAGGTTAGGTTAGGTTAGGTTAGGTTAGGTTAGGTTAGGTTAGGTTAGGTTAGGTTAGGTTAGGTTAGGTTAGGTTAGGTTAGGTTAGGTTAGGTTAGGTTAGGTTAGGTTAGGTTAGGTTAGGTTAGGTTAGGTTAGGTTAGGTTAGGTTAGGTTAGGTTAGGTTAGGTTAGGTTAGGTTAGGTTAGGTTAGGTTAGGTTAGGTTAGGTTAGGTTAGGTTAGGTTAGGTTAGGTTAGGTTAGGTTAGGTTAGGTTAGGTTAGGTTAGGTTAGGTTAGGTTAGGTTAGGTTAGGTTAGGTTAGGTTAGGTTAGGTTAGGTTAGGTTAGGTTAGGTTAGGTTAGGTTAGGTTAGGTTAGGTTAGGTTAGGTTAGGTTAGGTTAGGTTAGGTTAGGTTAGGTTAGGTTAGGTTAGGTTAGGTTAGGTTAGGTTAGGTTAGGTTAGGTTAGGTTAGGTTAGGTTAGGTTAGGTTAGGTTAGGTTAGGTTAGGTTAGGTTAGGTTAGGTTAGGTTAGGTTAGGTTAGGTTAGGTTAGGTTAGGTTAGGTTAGGTTAGGTTAGGTTAGGTTAGGTTAGGTTAGGTTAGGTTAGGTTAGGTTAGGTTAGGTTAGGTTAGGTTAGGTTAGGTTAGGTTAGGTTAGGTTAGGTTAGGTTAGGTTAGGTTAGGTTAGGTTAGGTTAGGTTAGGTTAGGTTAGGTTAGGTTAGGTTAGGTTAGGTTAGGTTAGGTTAGGTTAGGTTAGGTTAGGTTAGGTTAGGTTAGGTTAGGTTAGGTTAGGTTAGGTTAGGTTAGGTTAGGTTAGGTTAGGTTAGGTTAGGTTAGGTTAGGTTAGGTTAGGTTAGGTTAGGTTAGGTTAGGTTAGGTTAGGTTAGGTTAGGTTAGGTTAGGTTAGGTTAGGTTAGGTTAGGTTAGGTTAGGTTAGGTTAGGTTAGGTTAGGTTAGGTTAGGTTAGGTTAGGTTAGGTTAGGTTAGGTTAGGTTAGGTTAGGTTAGGTTAGGTTAGGTTAGGTTAGGTTAGGTTAGGTTAGGTTAGGTTAGGTTAGGTTAGGTTAGGTTAGGTTAGGTTAGGTTAGGTTAGGTTAGGTTAGGTTAGGTTAGGTTAGGTTAGGTTAGGTTAGGTTAGGTTAGGTTAGGTTAGGTTAGGTTAGGTTAGGTTAGGTTAGGTTAGGTTAGGTTAGGTTAGGTTAGGTTAGGTTAGGTTAGGTTAGGTTAGGTTAGGTTAGGTTAGGTTAGGTTAGGTTAGGTTAGGTTAGGTTAGGTTAGGTTAGGTTAGGTTAGGTTAGGTTAGGTTAGGTTAGGTTAGGTTAGGTTAGGTTAGGTTAGGTTAGGTTAGGTTAGGTTAGGTTAGGTTAGGTTAGGTTAGGTTAGGTTAGGTTAGGTTAGGTTAGGTTAGGTTAGGTTAGGTTAGGTTAGGTTAGGTTAGGTTAGGTTAGGTTAGGTTAGGTTAGGTTAGGTTAGGTTAGGTTAGGTTAGGTTAGGTTAGGTTAGGTTAGGTTAGGTTAGGTTAGGTTAGGTTAGGTTAGGTTAGGTTAGGTTAGGTTAGGTTAGGTTAGGTTAGGTTAGGTTAGGTTAGGTTAGGTTAGGTTAGGTTAGGTTAGGTTAGGTTAGGTTAGGTTAGGTTAGGTTAGGTTAGGTTAGGTTAGGTTAGGTTAGGTTAGGTTAGGTTAGGTTAGGTTAGGTTAGGTTAGGTTAGGTTAGGTTAGGTTAGGTTAGGTTAGGTTAGGTTAGGTTAGGTTAGGTTAGGTTAGGTTAGGTTAGGTTAGGTTAGGTTAGGTTAGGTTAGGTTAGGTTAGGTTAGGTTAGGTTAGGTTAGGTTAGGTTAGGTTAGGTTAGGTTAGGTTAGGTTAGGTTAGGTTAGGTTAGGTTAGGTTAGGTTAGGTTAGGTTAGGTTAGGTTAGGTTAGGTTAGGTTAGGTTAGGTTAGGTTAGGTTAGGTTAGGTTAGGTTAGGTTAGGTTAGGTTAGGTTAGGTTAGGTTAGGTTAGGTTAGGTTAGGTTAGGTTAGGTTAGGTTAGGTTAGGTTAGGTTAGGTTAGGTTAGGTTAGGTTAGGTTAGGTTAGGTTAGGTTAGGTTAGGTTAGGTTAGGTTAGGTTAGGTTAGGTTAGGTTAGGTTAGGTTAGGTTAGGTTAGGTTAGGTTAGGTTAGGTTAGGTTAGGTTAGGTTAGGTTAGGTTAGGTTAGGTTAGGTTAGGTTAGGTTAGGTTAGGTTAGGTGTGGTTAGGTTAGGGTAGGTTAGGTAGGTTAGGTTAGGTTAGGTGGAGGTAGGTGGTAGGTTAGGTAGGTTAGGT